>CAKKXW010000001.1:116857495-116873814 GCA_920937365.1 Sphaerophoria rueppellii
GGGGGTTGTAGCAATCATGAACAACAAAAATAATAGCGCAACAGAGAAAACAATGGCAATGCCTGAGAGAAAATCAATTCGCTTAAAATGGTTTTTTTTGTTTATAACGTTTTCAGACGAATTATTTGAAAAGACAAAAATACTTTACTGTACGAATGGACAATTATAATAAATTGTAATAAGCTGCAAAGAAAAAATGGGGTACCAGAAGGTTCGCTCTTCTCACCTTTACTTTTTTTTGTAAGTACCTACGATTTTTATCGTCATGACTGCTTAGAGTGTTTTAAGGCTCTTATTTTGATGCATAATTAACTATGGGGCGTCCTGGAAAATTGTGAGCAATACCGTTTTGATTTGATAAGAAAGTGTTTGCCTGCCTGTAACATTTTTGAAAGCGTTTCCGCTAGTTTGTCTTATTAAAAAATGGTGACTCATACTGACGAAAAGATTTGTTTACATCTTTTTTTTTTCAGTAAGAGCTTTTCTACCAGCTACAACAGCTGGAGAGTGAAAGAAAGTATTGCTCTTAGATGACAACTGCCGTTTTCGAAAAAAAAGGATAGTAAAAAGTTTTGCTACATGCAAAACCAATTAATACTGACTTAGGTTAGAAATCAGTTCAGAATTTGTGAAGTAATTTTGAAAATGTGGATTAAGTCGACATAATTCAACCATAGCTGGAATATTGCTGAAAATTGGACTTTTGTTTTTCTGATATTTTGTTTACTTTACTTAACTTGATACTCAGAAAAACACACATATAGACAACATTGATTTAAAATGAAATTTTCAGGGAAGTTATTCACACATATCATTTGATTTCTATGATTTCGATATTTATTATTGAAATGCTTTTATTGAGAGTTATCAGAAAATAACTAAAAGGACATTTAGTTTTCTTTTTTTTTCGAATCATCCACAAAATGGCTTTTTGCTAGTAAACGTGTCGACTTCTCCGACATCAAACTCTCGATTCTCATAGATTTTGCCGACCAACCAATAGAAAAACTCAACATAATCGATTTCCTGTCTCATTTGGTTTTAATCCCAGCTTTTCAGGCTATCAAACCTTACGTGTGTATGCATGAACAAGAGTAAAGAATACCTTCAAAGAATTGTGTGGTTAAGTTTTTAATTAAAATCCAAAACAATTTCCCAACGAATGTTCTAAAGAATTACTTTATTTGTTGTTAGTGACATTGCAAACAATGTGTATGTGTCAGGTGGGTTTTTTTTTTTTTTCTTATATTCTCATGTGGTGAGGGCTACTTATTATTGTGCTTTTTTATTTGAAAGATCAAGGTTGTGCAATTTGAAAACCACAGCACCACAAAGAATCTGAATGTACTTGAGTGAAAGAGTTCGCGTTTCTGTTATCACAAAATGGTAAACAAACATTTTGATGGATGAAAACCTGTGTTTGAAGAAGCTTCCTTTCTTTATTGACAGTTTTCAAAAATAGCATAAAAACGTCATTAAAAACAATTCGACCCAATTGAGCTTCCTCCTATATAGAAAATTGATTCTCATCCACCCACCTAATTCAAAGCCTTCGTGCAATATTATTTTTATAAAATTGATTTACGTCACACTATCGATATTCTGCAATGGTCTACTTCTATCTAAAAATACATCATTTTCCATTAAGTCTATAAATATTTATTCCCAGCAGCTAGCCACTTTGGCTGTGTGTCTGTCTTTTTCCAGTTGCTTTCAATTTAAAACACAATTTTATATTTACCTTTCAATAATAATAAATTTCTTTACCCTTTGTTCGCACTTAATTTGAGTTTATGTCTTATTTTTGAAAATTTTAGGGGTTAAAGGGCATTTGGGTGGCTTGCTTTTCAAATTGATATAAACTACTTCTATTTGTCTTCACTCAACAACTTTAAGTTGACACACTATCATGTCACTAAGTCACTAAGGAATTTATCATACACGAAACTGGTCTCCCCTTGTTTGCTACCTTAAAATGAGTGATGCCTGGCTCGCGGTGCAAATTGCAGGTTGATATATGAAAAAATGTTGAGGCATGAGTGAAATGTGTTTGTTTTTATTTTTTGTCAAAAAATAAAAGAAAAGCAAAACCCATTAAGTTATGTAACCTTTTACAATGTGCACTGCTTGTAGTTGCAATTTTTTTGTTTTTTGCTTTAATTTTTGTTTTGGATTTAATAACATTGGGGACACTGCACTCGCTCGTTGGTTCTAAGAATGATGACGAGCGGGGATTGTTGTTCTTTGGCTTTTGCAAGCACGTTGTGTTATTGTGAATGCAACCCACACAATAACACAAAGCGATGTTTAATAACCAAAAGGAAAACAAAAATAACAACAAAAGCATCCGAGGACTTTGAACTAGGGTTACCCTGATGCGCAATTCGGGGAAATTTTAAATGTTGTGTTTGTTTAAAAAGCAGCTAGGAAGCTTATAACACTAGACCGAACTGCGAACAATAAAAATTGGTCGAACAAAACTGTCCGTCGTTTCACACCGAACATTTAAGTGACAGAATTTTCTTCTATCGGCAACTTTATTTTGCAGGAGGACATTTAAGGCCTACGCAAAGAAGGGCTCTAGTTGTCGCGCTTAAAGGCCCACTGCGATTGAAGAGCTGCAAAAAAATAAAAAACACAAAAACTTCTTTTGACTTATTCTTTTTCTTCATCCACATTTTTTTTACGTTTGAAAGCATAAACAATTTTGTTCATGTTTCTTTGCCTCTTTTGTTTTATTTTTTTATTCATATATTTTTATATACAAACACAAACATACCGACAAACTTATGTTATTATTTTTCATAAGCGTATACGTCGTTTCTGCGTTCATTGACATTTTGCCGTGAGCTAAAGAAGAATAAGAAGAAGAGAAAAAAAAATCACAAAAGAGGTGAGGTGGTCGTGTACCCCTTGACGACGACAACGAACGACGATGTTCTCAAAACCTCTTAAAACCAACGATTCAACAGCAATAGTAGCTAACCAACTATAAGTACAAGAGCAGGTACATACTTATACTTACGAAGATAGCATATTTGCGCAATTGGTAGCTCGGCTAAAAAGCATCTAGCACAAGACTGAATTATTATTGCAAACAGCACATCCAACAGCTAGCAGCTTTACGCCGTGGTTTAATGAACAATTTTATTAGCCAATAACAGCCATCGAACATTTGACAAATTGGGAATAGAAATGTTTTCAAAAAAGGTTCGATGACAGGCTGAGATTTTTTTTTATTATTTATTTTATCTATTTCTTACTTATTTGTATTTGTATCTGTACAAGTATGAAGTTTATTTTGTGTTTGCCAAGCATGCGTCAATTAAAATTATTCGGGGTTGTAGCAGTGCGATTGGGTAAGAATGCCAACAGATAGGTATTTATTTATTTGTTTATTTTTGCGTTTGACAAACAATGTATCATCTCAATTAGGTTAAAATTGATTGGATTATTTTTGCATGTTGTTAGCAAATTAACAAACAGGCAGGTTGGTGGATTAGAGCGATCAACTAAATTTAATTATATGTACCTTTGTGAATAGAAAAGAAGAAAAGAGTGATCGATGATTGCTTAACTTGTTGCCCATTCAAATCTGAAAACTAACTAGAGGTGATCTATTTTGTAGTTAAATTCATCACAATCAAGGAGAAAAACAGACAGAAAACGATGCTAAAATCTACGATGTGTCTTTCTTCTAGTCAACAAAACTTTGAAGCCAAAATGTTGCTTTATAAGTTGACGCAATCTAAAACGTTGTTATTGTTTTTAACTTGATAATGTTGCTATCTGCTTGAAAATAATATCAAAAGACAAACAAAAATTAACAAATCGTAATGCAAACATAATAAATCGAATTTTTATATTTATATAGTTCATTAATTATCTTAAATCAAGTCATGCACTTTAAAAAGCTTTCGCGTGCTTTGCGTTCAATTCATCTTATCAGGTTTTCAATAATAAATATTTATTTTATTAGGCATTCAAACGTTTATACGTTAATGAGGTTAAAACGAGGAGACGCTCAATATATATTTATTCACCTTTGATTAACTTTAATTAAGCTTTATTTTATTTTTGTGTTTCTGGATTTTTTTATGTAAATTGAAATGGCAAAAAATGTTGAATACAAACACAAATTATTCTTAACACGTATTCAAACAATTCTGGTCAATGTTATTTGATGAATAATTTACAAGTCGATCCTGCCAAACCTCATAAATGATTCACATGTCACAAGAAGAGGTAAAATATATTTTGTGACTTCTTTCTTACTCTGCCACACAATCACACAAGGTGTGTTAAAGTCACAAAAACTATCTTCAATAGGTGTTTTCAAAATATTGGTTAAGAGCAGGATTTGAACTGAAAAATGTTCGCGCTGGTGCTGAAGGAAAATATTATAATAAATAATAAAAAGGCTATGGAATGGAAAATGTCAAATCCTAATGTGCCTAACAGCTCTTGTGTGCAGGGTTTGTTCGCGATGAAATGTCAGAAATGTCATTTAGAATTAAGCTGGGTTTATAGTGGTGTTGGCATTATATTAATCCGCCAACAGGACAGAAATTGATAAACATGCTAAGTTTGAACCCCCGTAGGTTAGGTTAGGTGATAAGGGGTGTGCACAGCGTGAACTGTTGCATACACGGGGGCCTACTGGTCCATTGTGATCCCCTAAAAAAAATAAGAGTTAGCATCGATGTTCTTCAAAGTTGCCGATTAACGTAGGCTGGCTCGTTAACGAACCAGTTAACCAGTGCTATCAATAAATTTCCTCATGTTTGCCATTGAGACCTGTGGTAGATCACCCAGTTAACCAACAAACCTGTTCCCGAAATGACGGAGTTGGTTAGTTTGGGGGTTCGGACAGTCACATAGCAGATGTTTAATGGTTTCTATTTCCTCCTCATCTTGACTTCTACAGAAATCGGGTGCAAAAGCCCCTATCTTGTTGGCCATTGTGCCAATGGCGCAGTACACCTATCAAGATTTAAATGTTCCTTTAACTCAGCGATAGAATATACCGAGTTTTCTTTTCATTACTGTTAGGCAATAAACTTCTAGAGATTTCCTGGATTTTCAGGAGTTACTGATTTTCTCTTTTGATTTAAGTTGTATCTTCATCTTGAGTACCCCAATCGGGACGAGTGTTTGCCAATCTGAATGGTTGCTACTACTTGTATCTGCTTCTGACCCTTTCCTGGCTAGTTCATCTACTATTTCGTTCCCTCCTATATTGCTGTGTCCAGGAACCCAGCAGAGCTTAACCTGGTTAGTGTGGCAGATTCTATTTAATTCCTTCCTGCAGTTTAAAACTACCCTTGATCTTATGGTCTCACGGGCTAAGGCTTTGATAGCATCCTGGCTGTACACGAAAAAAGTTATCTCCGAGGAGCTTAGCTTTTCATGATGTGCTATTTCAGCTGCTTTTTCAATGGCATAGATCTTGGCCTGAAAGACACTACAGTCAGGTAGGAGTTTATACAGAGAGGCGTATATGTTGAGAGATTGGCAAAACACTCCAGCAATTGTTCCTGATTCCATTTTTGAACCGTCAGCGTAGAAAGGGATACCTTGTTTACTTATAAGTGAATTAGGATTCCAACCCTGTATTTCGGGTATACAAATAGAAAATTTCCTATTAAAATCTAGTAGACTGGGAATGCAATCGGTGGTCTCCATCAGTCTTGGAATCATGTCATATATTTGTAAGATTGGCCCGTGTCCATAAGTGTTGTGCTTTCAAAAACTCAGTTCTTTTAATCAAATTGCAGTTTTGGCTGCCGTGCACCTCATGAACTCATCCAGAGCCGGGAGATCCAAGATCATTTCCAACCCAGCTTGTGGTGTGGATCTCTGAGCCCCTGTTATTCCTCTGCAAGCTAGTCTCTGTACTCAGGTTCTTGAGATAGCTTGATTTTTCCACCTCTTTCTCACCATACAATAGAGCCATAAGTAAGGATGGGTCTGACAATCGCTGTGTATGTCCATTGGATAACTTGCGGTCGCATACCCCAACTAACACCGAAGGTCCCTTTGCATGTGTAGAATGCATATAGTGTTGTTCTCATTCTTTTCCCAGTATTACGCTTCCATGTAAACTGGGAGGAATACCATTTGGTTTAGGAGGGTTGAAGCTCTCTAGTTTCCGTTTTTTCGTGAACAAAACTAGCTCTGTCTTGGTGGGGTTGACCCCGGCCCTGATCGTTAAACTTTATGAGAATTTTGTTGACTACGAGGATCCAGAGCAGGGGTGACATGATCCCTCCCTGTAGTGTGCTTCTAGTAACTGTTTTCTCAATAGTGCTAACTCAAAATTGAGAGTTGATAATTCTGCCATTTAAGATGGTGAAGATCCAATCGACAATGACAGATTCAACTCCAACTTCAACTAAGACAAGTTTGATTGATTCCGTTTCTACGTTATTAAACGCACCCTCGATATCAAGAAATGCTGTCATGTTATATTCTTTTTGTTTGATGCTTTTCTCAATATGTGAAACTACCTCATGCAGTGACGTCTCCACTGATTTAGCCTTAAGGTAGGCGTGTTGGAAGTTGCACAAATTGATTTCGTTGGGAAGTTCTCTAACGTGCAGAGGGAGTCGGTTTCCCGGTGTTATTAGGAAGGAAAATTTAAGTAATATTTAGTTACCTAGATTGTTTTTGATCATAAAATGAATCCGAGAGATCAACCTCACTTTGTTCAGAGAACTCAGAGCGTGCTCTATTTTATCTTTTGAGAGGAAAAACAAAAGCCTGTTAAGACAAACTGCTGAACGCGGAAATTACACCATACTGTGGTGAATTACGTTGCTAGTTTTCTAGTGACAGTTATTCCAGAATTCGAATAACAAATATCGTCACAAGAAATCAAGTCACAAGAGCTTGTAGCTTGTGACGCATCACAACAGCAGAATCGAGCTTTTAACAAAAGCCGAAAAAAATATATTTTGTATTGTTTTTCAAATCGCATACAAAACTATTAAGTTTTCAAAAAATGTACGTATTTAAGTTCCCATTAACTGTTTGATAGTGATCGAGAACGATTAAGTTTCCATTTCTCATTGTTATCACGTTATTCACTTGAAAATTTCGAGGTAAGACTTTCAAATTGAAAACAAACCTCCGATAAAAAAAAAGTTCACTTCAAACTAAACAAGATCTAAATGATATGATAAATTGTGTGTTTATAAGGTATTATTAGTCATTTAAGAGTTGTGAGTAATAGTGTTCCGCCAGACGTCACGTACTCTGACTTTGAATTAATTCAAAATGCATTTATCGTTTTTTTTTTTGTATATCTAATAATGATACAAACATAGATATACTTACAATTTGAATAAGCCATGACTAGGTACTCTGACAGCGATGTTGTTGGCGTTGCTGACGGCCAATCTAAGTAGCTTGGTAAAATTAAAAACAAAAACATAAACAATAATTTGATTCATATCCAAGGTGTTCTTGTGAAACTGAACTGAATTAAATTTCACATATATCAACTAGGTATATACTAAAAGCGAATCACTAGTCCCCGTCTACAAAGAAGCCGCAAGCGAACCAGAAACATCATTAACGATACCAACCGCACTGCCCAACTACTATATGAACCTCAAAATGTTGCGATGAAATTAATATTAGAGACGAAAATCTAATCTAATAGGTTTTACGTCGTTAAACCTAGCAACAATGTGCTAAAGTCATTTGCTTTCTTTTTTTAAGGAGGATTGGTTCCAACTTTTTGGAGGGTAAGTACTGAGACTCGAGGTAAAGTTAGGGAACTGGTGGCTTGCAACTTATTGGTTTTAGTTGATGTCGCTTGACACGTTTTTGATACAAATTTCCATTTTTTTTTGTTTTTTGTCCTCTCTTTTTGAACCTTTTGCAATCGAACACACTTGTTGCCGTTGTCTGCCATCAGCTCCTTCATGACTTTTGCCAAGCCAAAACCAAAAAATTGTTTCCATTTAGTGTCATGAAATTCTCATAAAGAGTTTGCCAAAATATATTTCACTTCTACCACTACAACTAAACATCTGTAGAAATGGAAACACACCCATCGAATCAAATCGATACTCTAACAGTTTCGTTTTCTGTATCTCTTCTGTGTAGAGAGCCATAAACAAAAAGCCATAACAACTTTTGTAATAAAATAACAAAATAATACTATATATTAAAATTTTTACGGTTAAGAGGGTTTTCGAACAATAAAATACAAAATACAAAAAATACGAGTAGTAAGCAATATAAGTTGAAAAGCAAAAGCAAAAGCAGAAAAAAAAAAACTAATAACATACAATTTTGTGGATAGTTATTAAAATAAAATTGTTGTTTTTCTTTTTGCGCATTTAGATAAACAAAAACTAGGTTTCTCCGTTTCTATTCTCACGTATGCCGATGTATTTGCTACAAATTTATGAGGGTTTATTTATGATGGATTGTTTTGTTGTTGTAGGAACGTTGTCGTCGTTTTTTTGTACCTACTTTGTGTGGAAAATAAGGAAGGTAATTGACAAAGTCTGAGAAATTTTAAATTGATTAAAAGAAAACAATTTTATTATAGGGAACATCATTAGAGAGATAAAATCAACAAGGAAATTATTTATTCGATTTTGGAAAAATGTAAACAATTGAGAATTTACTTGAATAATGAATTTTGTTAACATTTTTATAGCTTCTTTCAATAAAATCACATTAATCGACTTGAGTGTTTCGGGGGAATTCATCTAACTTACAAAACAGTTGACGATGATTTGAACTTTGAAGCTAAGCAGGGTACCAGTCTCCGAGGAAGATAACTTTTTTTTCACTTTCAATGTAAATAACTTTATTCCTATTAGTGTTTCTTTCAAATCTAAATATTTTGCTAAGCCTATAGATATTTCTTAATATTTGATGTACGAATGAGTTGAAAGTAACTTTAAACATTGTTTTGAAAAAGGATGAATTCTGAAAAAGGGGCTATTTTCCGGAGTCTCCGGACGATAGTTCTAGTCTCCGGACGATCTTAAATGGAGTCTCCGGAAAGTTCCATTTAAAAATTTTTTTAAGTGTTGAGTACAGAGCAATTCATTTTCTGTATTGATAATTATTTTCTGATTGTTTGGCATCTAAGTAATTTAAAAATTATTGCCTAGTTATTGCTATTTTAGACTAAGATCTGATTTTTCAGGTGCAGTGAATTAACGCCCATGGCATTAACGCCCGCGGGTGTTAATTCCAAAAACAAACGGAATTTACCCCCGTGGCTGTTAATTCCTTTTTGAATTGGAAATAAGACCCACCATAAAAAAGAATTAACGCCCGCGGGTGCTAATGCCAACTGGAATTGGCACTAAGACCCGCGAGTGTTATTATCTTTTGGAAGTGATCATTTCAGCTTCGGGTGTGAACACTTATGCGAATTTCATTTTAGGACTTACCCACTATGATGGGTCAGTAGTCCAGAAATCAAATTCAGGGCCTCCGACCTTCGCGATTAACTTTAAACATTTTGTAAAATACATAATAAAATAAGTGGACGGTTTTTACATATTTTCAAGGTTTTTTCTGTGCACAATGGCTGAAACATACCGCATGCGGCATGCTCTAACTCTACGTGACGTTAAGAAAACATTTTCCAATGCAAACGTTTTTCTGCACTCTAGGATGTCAAAGTTCGTTGAGGGAACGGTATTCTACAAGTACAGTATACTTGAAGCCAATATCATCTTATTGCATCTATCTATCAATTAAAATAACAGAGCTGTTTCAGTTCCAATAAAAACTGCATTAGAAATATGGATGGACACAAGCGGAAAAAATTTTGCCCAAAAGAGAATAAATTTGGGGTGTGAAAATAAAAAAAATTCGCGCGAATTTTTCATCCATCAGAGATATGATAATGGAATTTTTTTATTCTGGATACAAATAAGTACTTTTGACAAGCAAATTAAGAAAAATAAATAACATAAAACCTAAGAGCTGCCCGGAGACTAGATTTTCGCTATTTTTGGTACCAGTGTCCCGGACACATCGATTAAAAAAAAAACGCAAAACTCAATTTTTTCTTTAGTTATTGGAAGTTCATTATATGTATTTTCGTTGATGCAAGCTCCATTTGATTACAAGAACTCACAAAATCAACTATTTTCAGTATATCTTTCCAAGGTCTGCCACTATTTTTTTGCTAGGAAAACAGCAGAACAGCAGCGGCTGCTACTTAAACGACCCATAACTTTTAAATTCTACATTCGATCGGGTTGAAACTTTGTAAGTGTATGTGAAAAATGTTACTGATTCTGTATTTTGTTGTTTTTTGCAAATTCTATGTTTAGTTCCTCTTTTATTTCCCATTGAATGCAAACTCGTCCGGACACTGAAGTCTGTCCACAGACTGGTGCCGTTACCCTACTTTGTTGTTGCACTCCTCCTTGTGCTTACTTTATTTTTTACAGTTACAAAGCCTATGCCACAAGTAAAAAAGATGTCAATCATGAGGTCAACCAAAACATGAACCTTATTTGTTATTTTTTTTTTTTCATTTTCTAACTTATCAAAGTCGAATTAATTATTTTTTTTTGGCTTACCACATGTAAAGGCTCCAGAAGTTCGTTGGAATAAACAAATTAGCTGCTGATAAAAAAACCTCACATACCTTGTTTTTGAGTTTCTATCTACTCGTAACCGCCATGAAAACTTTGATTGAACATTGTCATAGTGTGATTAAATGCGACTTTTATTTTAATTAAATTCAAGTTTGATTAGAAAATTTCTATAAGAAAACAAAAACCACACACATACAGAGACAATTTACATGATTAAAATAGAAAGAAACTTTGACAATTAACATTTTCGTGACTGTTTTTAGTTGAGCCAGTTGGGGTGCATGTGAATTAGTGACTGTGTGTTATTTTGAATATTTTAAAACTTAACCCAGCTGGGCTGACATTTTGTTCGTAACGAACATGGTTCGTGGAAAATGAATGATTTATTACTGTCGCACAAAAGGTCTGGTCAGTGTTGCTATTTTCGATTTTGTTAAGGTTTTGGTTTCCTTTAGAGTTTGACATGACAAATGAACTGTTGTTTGAAACAACGAGCCCAACCTATTACTTATGTAACAGTCAGTCTTTCTAATATGATAAAACAAACAAATTTCACAGAAAAGTTTTTAGCATGGAAGTTTGATTTTAAAAGCGTTTTATGATTAAATTTTTTTTAATGTGCAACAGTCGGCCCAATCGAGGTAAACGTCAGAGCGGAATTTTCTCCGATTTCCTCCGAATTTTGCTTTGAAGTAGTTCTCTGACAAGCAAGATGTCTCCGATATGGAGGAAATTGGAGAAAATTCCTCTCCAACGGTTACCTCGATTGGGCCGAGTATAACACTTTTGACAGTTTATCAATGGTATTAATTAATAGCTTAGGTGCCCTTATCTGGCTACGGGGGTTGTGCACAGCACGAGCGGTTGCTTATACAGGTGCCTATTGGTCTATTGTGATACCCTATAAAAAAAAAGGTAGCATTGATGCTACTTGCTATTGGTTAACAAAGACTGGTTCATTTACAAACCAGCCTGTGCTATCAATGAATTTCTTCATATTTGCCATTGAAGCCTTCGCCAGATCATCCAATTCCCCAACAAATGTATTTCCGAAGAAATGGAGTCGCGTGTTGAATGGTTTCTATTTTCTCTTCAACCTGACAGCTCCTGCAGGAATCGGGTGTAAAATCCCCAATTCTGTTGGCCATTATGCCAATGGCGCAATGAACTGTTACACCTATCAAGATTCTAATGTTCTTTTTACTCAGCGAACACACCAATCGGGACGTGTAGTCCCTTTACTGGACAGTCGCTACTTCTTCTATTTGCAAGTTGCAACTGACTCTTTCCTTGCCAGTTCATCTGGTGTTTGGTTCCCTTCTATATCCTATGTCCAGGGACCCAGCAGAGTTTGACTTGGATAGTTTGACAAATGCTACTTAGTTTCTTTCTGTAGTTCAAGATTGACTTTGATCTAATGGTCTCACTGGCTAGCAGCCTGGCTGTCCACGAAAATTGTAATCTTCACGGAGTTTAGTTTTTCTTGGTGCACCAGTTCTGCTGCTTTTTCAATAGCATAAATCTTTGTCTGAAACAAACTACATTCATCTGGGAGTTTATATGACTCTCTTACATTGAGAGATTTGCAGACCACTCTAGCTCCTGTTCCTAAATCCATTTTCGAACAGTCAATATAGACGGGTATGAAAATAGAGAGAAGTTCAAGTTCATATTGAAAGGTAGTCAGTGGTCTCCTTCACTGCTGGAATAGTGTCATATCTTTGCAAGATAGACACATACCCATAGGAGCTGTGCCTCCAAAAGCCCAATTCTTTTAACCGAAGTGCGCTGTTGGCTGCCGTGACTCTTATGAATTCATTTAGGGTCATTTCTAGCCCTGATTGTGGCGTAGACTTCTGCTTTCCACCATACGATAGAATCATGAGTGAGTATGGATCGGACAATCGTTGTGTACATCCATTGGATGGCTTGCGGTCGCATACGTTTCCAAGTTAGTTTGGAATCAAGGATTTGGAAGATGATGAGCTTCTTTGGAAAGTTTTAGAGGAATACCATTTAGTTTGGGAGGTTTGGAGTTTTCCGATTTCCTTTGTTTTTTTTTTTTGTGTGAACAAAACTAGCTCTGCCTTTGGAGATAGTTCTTTGAGTGCACTTTCCACAACTTTTTCGACGGTGGTAAAAATGTACCGATATCAAAATAGCTATGTCATCTGATGCATAGGCTATAATTTTGATGCTCTGATTTCTGAAATTTGTGAGAATTTTGTTGACCACAAGGATCCAAATTGATTAATTAATACAAAAAAAAAACATTTCTTCCTTTAGTAAGTACGACAAGCAATCAGAAAGGAAAAAAGTTACAATACTTTTGCATTCGTGCAACATTTTGACAAGCAACGGATTTGTTGCAATTGAAGCCATTGCGAGCCATATTAATACAAAAAACGCCCATTCCACAGGTTACATGGAATAAGAGTTATGCTGTTAGAAATCGAGTTGAACTATTAGGTAATTTTTTTTTTAATAAACTCCATAAATTCTATTGAAATTCAATAACAAACTTCTCCTTTTAACTTTTTTTGTTGTAATATCGAACTCAATTGGTTTCGCAATACATCAAATCCTAATCGAACAGGTCTAGAAAATTTCCCAAAATAGAACAGATATAGCGAATGGTCATCCTCTTCTGCTCTTTTTTTTCCCACTTTCCAATAAAGAAACAACTCTGTAAAAGCAATATGAATGTTTACCAATCCATTTGAATGTCAAACATCGGAGCAGAAAAAAAAAACTAAAACTAAAATATCCAAATGGATAAAAACCTTAAGTCTTTGATGGATTTATTCTTTTAAGAAGATACGATACTATATCTAGTTAACATATAGCTTTGATGTACAAATACGTTAGCAAGTCTGTGGGTAGTTTAGTTATGATGACTAAGACTCTCACAAATCTAATGGATGCACATAAAGTAGATTGATGATGTTTGCCATTAATCCAATCAAACCGTGAAATGGTAATCCCTGCTGTTTTTTTTTTTTTTCGTATTCTTCTTTTTCGAACGAGCTTTCTAATTCTCATTCGGTGGTATACAAATGAGATTGCTAGAGCGATAAGAAAACTATATAAGTAGAGCTCAATCGTCAAGCCTTTTTTAGAGAGCAGAGCAGCAAGGCAGCTGTATGGAAGACTTACTTCCTATTATATCAAGTCATTGTACCGAGCAGCTAGTTAGTTTGACCCTTTTTTTTTTGTTTGTATTCCTAACCACACTTTTCTGTCTTCATTTCTTATTTGGAATGCAGTGAGTCTACATTCGATAGAAATTGTGCATTTCCGTGAAGCTTAAGGTTTTGCCCTTAATTACCAGCTGCAGAAGGAACTTCCTCTACAAATAGCTATAGACTCGCATTGTGAATTGAGACTACCAACTGAAATTTTCTATAGGGAATAGGGAAAGACACGAAAATCTAAAGTGGTTAACCTTTTTTACAAATTGTGTAATCATTGTTGGAATTAGTCAAAGTCTACACGGGGGGTAGATTTCTATCAAACGGTTTTAAAATGTTAACAGAACGTTCGTTTTTTTCTGAGTGTATTTTTGAGAAGGCAAGAACTCATTTGCAGAAAGTAACTACTGGCATTTTGTTCCAGTCGACTTTTTTTTGGTAGGTATGCGAAATGCGATAAAGAGAAAGTAGGTAAATTCTGCCAAATTTGGTTATGATTTATTTATGACCGAAAAGTCGTGTAAAAAGAAAAAAAAAACGAACAGACACTGCACAAACAAACAATGAAAATTGACTTGAATTTTATTTGAAACTCAACTGCATGCAACAACTGCTATGTAGGGCATCAGAGACTTCGTCGTCGTTCAGTTTGGTTCGGTTTAACAGTAAGTACATATTTTACTTTGTTTAAATCCCTATGCTGCCAAATACAATGTCCGTCATTGTGAATATTTTATGGCTTCCATGGCAACAACCGACAATGACTACGTCCGACGACGACGACTTCAACTAGTTTGGAAATGTGCTAACGAAAACAAAATGTTCGCTTAGATAGAATGACTTGTTTTTCATTTGCATTCTTCAATTCGATGATTTAAATAAAAACAAACAGACAAACAGGCTGAGATAGAGCAGACAGAACAGATCTATAAAGTTATCTAAACAATTTCCATCTTAATGCCCTGTTTACATCTCTGTAATACATAGACACGTAGACGCACATACTCAAACCAGATTACATCAATAAATTTCGATATGGAGAGAGTTCCTTTTTTTTAATAATTCAGCAAATGGCATTACAATTGCGCTGTCATTGCATTTGCAACACTTTGTTGACATTCTGCTGTCAATAGTAAACATATTGCAATATTTAAGCTTGTTGACGCTAAACACATACAAGGAAATGAACATTGTACTACTGGAATATATTCCGTTATTGATGTAAAATTTGTATTTGCTTAACGATCGGGTTTCATTTGCAACATGTCATATTTGTGTCGAAAATAAAACAACATCATTACATTATTATCGTCATCGACTTGATATGGGCCTTATAGTAGCTGTGAAATGCAGTTGTTTATTTGTTTATTTATGCGGAAGAGCTTTAAAGCCTCGTTGGGAATAATACGAAATGCTGACAGTTCGATTAACAGCGAGTGGGGATACATCAACAGAAGACACTGAGAAGTGACGCTCTTTCGTTTTTCAGTCAAACTTATTTTGAATCTTGAACTGTCATCTTATGCAGTGGTATGTAAAATAGGATGGCGTCACATGTCCGGACCGGATCGCATTAAGATACAAATTGTTTTCTATCTAATTTAATAAGATTATAAACGAAATGTGTGTCTGCAACGCCACCGGTTCGATACTGCCACACTTCTTTTTTACAAATATTCAATTAATGTTCAATCTTTTTCAAATATGCCAACCTGTTGTGGTGCCCGTTCTTTTGACAACTTGTCATACATGAAGGCAATCTTTCAATGGTGGACAAGCTATTTTGACATTTAATGCTGATTGCGTTCAGCTTGCGTTATGCTTCAGAGTGCATTCAGCTATATTTCAAAGTTAAGTTCTGGAAGTTCAATAAAATATTGTTTGGAATTTGACTAGGTATTAAGAGCCATCGCGATTACATTTATGACCCGTTGAACCGAACAACGATGTCTTTGAAATTCATAATGTTTGATTAAGATGTCAACACTGCCGTATAGCATCCGAAGTCTTTTGAAGAAAAAAAATTCAACAAAGTGCATTCTATCCGATGCCAAAACATAAATGGACCCAAAAACGTCTGCTTTTGATTTTTATTGGCGACACACAAAAAGAACGTCAAAACATTGAAAATAATAAATCAGTTAATTGGTCTCAATAAATCACACTCGTCTGTCAAAATGATTTTCTTTTTTTTCACTTAAACTCGTGGACATGTGTAGACTTGATTTTTCGGGAATGAATTTTGTTTTCCTTTCTGTTTTAATTGTCATGCCTGTGTAGTGTGTATGCAAAGATTGCAATTGACATTAATTACAAAATAAAAATCACTATTCAACTTCACTCAACGTGACGCTTCGAAATTGTATTCAATGTAACGGTGGGGTTGTTTCGGTGCTTTTGATAGTACAGGTGCTCAAATTCACTTTTTTTTCTTTTAGTAAAACTGTCTGCTCACACTAAATAACTCTGGTTAATTGACTAAATAATAAAAGTTACAAAACTGCAAGAAAAACACACAGCGGTTATTTTTAGTTTTCGT